>CAXKWD010000009.1:54963631-54990847 GCA_964059195.1 Ectobius pallidus
AGATTATCTAAAGTATTTGTGCTTTAACTTGAAATTGGACACACTTAACTAAAATCTAAACAGAAATTGCAGGTAAATATTTCAGTTTGATAACACAATTAGTTTGTGAGATATTGGTTTCAATTTATGTTTTAATACAAATAGAGTTCTATCTCCTCTTGACAAATCATGTTCATTAGAACATAGTACTTTAAGGGAGACAGAAATATTGTGGGTGCTACTTCTTAAAGACTCTTTTTCCAAGAATTGCCTCTACCTGCTGCCACCCTATTCCTCTTCGTCCTGTCAATCAGTGAATAGAAAAGTAATTAGGCGTATTTACACTTGTCTGCAGTCCAGTAGAGTGTTGCCAAACAGCACGTTTACTTCACTTGAGAAGTGGTGAATGACAGCGGCAACACTGGGAAAATCCACGCGACAAGAGCACCTGTTCTTTGTCGGTGCAGATTTTCGGATTAGGGAACAATGATAATATATTCTTTTGTAGACAGAAAGTAGTTTGAGACGAGGTCTTCTTAAATTGGCCCCGACAGTAGGACTTCTAATGATTTAGCCATTTTTGTTGTTATATATATAATTTAAGTTTAAAGTAACAAAATCCAGCATGCCCTACAGTGTAATTCTGTAAAATTGTATGCCGTTCGGGCGCTCTGAAAAATCATCCTGACGTCATATTTAAAGAACTTGAATAGCTTGTTTGCTCGGTTTCAGTTTAAAATCTAACTTCTCCCCCCTTTTTTATTAAGTGCCAGTATGGTACTTTATGAGATTGTGTGGGGGACGAAAAATGTCTGTCCGTCTGTCTGTCTGTCCGTCCGTGTGTCTGTACGCGCTCTAACTCAAATACGCTTTTTCGGATTTTCATGAAACTTGGAAAACACATTTATAATGTCAATGGGAAGAACCCTATTGATATTGAACCAAATCGGTTCACCGGTACCGGAGTAATGCCCAATTTAGTGCCTATTTTAATAGATTATGGCGCCTTTCTAATAGAAAGGCGCCATAATTCAAATACGCTGTATCGGATTTCCATTAAACTTGGTATACGCATTTATGACATCCATGAAAAGTACTCTGTTAAATTTGAACCTAATCTGTTGACCGGTACCGGAGTAAAAACCAATTTAGTGTATATTTTAAAGGCGCAATAGCTCAAATACGCCTTATCGGATATTTATGAAACTTCGTATACGCATTTATACTATCCATGGAAAGACGTCTGTTGATGTTCAACCAAATCGGTTGGCCAGTACCGGAATAATGTCCAATTTATTGCCTTTTATGTTAATATATGAGAAGTCGCGATAACTCAAATATGCTTTATTGGATTTTCCTGAAACTTTGTATACCCATTTATAATGTACATGGGAAGACGTCTACCGATATTGGACCAAATCGGTTGTCCGGTACCGGAGTAAAACCCAATTTAGTGTCTATTTTAAAAACGCGGTAACTCAAATACGCTTTACCGGATTTTTATGGAATTTGGTATACACATTTATAGTGTTCATGAGAAGAGGTCTACTGATACTGGATGGAATCGGTTCACCTGTTTCGGAGTAATGCTCAATTTGGTGCCTATTTTATGATAATATACGTATTCGAAAGAATTTATATATAAAAAAAGCAAATCATTTATCATGACAACATAGTCAATTGTTTTACTGTGATATTTTACGGCTTTGGAAATTAAAATAGAGATAGTAATGACCAAAAACACTATTGTTTTACATGCGCTTATAACTTACAACTAGACCGTTAAACTGACCCAGGTGACCGAGATGGTAACGTTTTGGCCTCACGTTATGGAGTTCCATGGTTCAAATCCCGAAACCAGCCAATTTCACTTTCTTTTTCGTATTTTTATGTGAGTGTGCAATTGTCAAGATATCAAAAATCTGTACAGTTCAGCTGATGCTGGAAGATTTTAATCTGATTAAAAAGAAAACTAGACCTTTGTTCTTCCCTAAGCCCTGCTTAATGAATAAATCTGGAGCTTAACTTGTAAATCAATTAAAAAAACATATTCTGCATATCATAATTGCAGTCATAACTGATTAAAAAAAACAGACTGGCACTTTTTTACATCAGTTTACCTGATTTTATTAGTATTATTATTATCATCGTCGTCATCTAAGTTGCATGATAGAGTGTACTTTATTTATTTACTTTCTCATTTTGTGGTTTCCATTTATCTGAAATCGATAACGTTCCATCAACTTGAAATAAATGAGTTACTACTGTGCTGGGGAAGTTTGAGTGGCGGTACATCGATATCTACAACGTCCATCTGTCAATCTAGACGTTTGGTCAAGAATATGTTCGGAATACTATACGAGAGAAACCTTTCAGTGTGCAATCAGCATTTCCTCATCGGCTGGCAACTACAAAAGAAAAACTATTTCTGACAATTGACTTTCTCTACCCTAAGCCTAGAGCGAAGAGGTTATAGTGATATATCACTTTTCAGCAAGACACTAGTGTGACTTATATTGGGACTGTGATACTTATATTTTTCAATTAAGAATAATTTTATAAAGATTATAATAATCATCAAGTTTCAGTTGTTCTTACAAGGAACGGTTAGGTTCACTAAATATGTCATACGGAAGAGTGCATCACGCTATGACAAGCGATTGCAACACGTACGCGCTCAGGTATAATAAGGTTGATATAAAAGGTGAACACGTTCCATATTGCTTTTACAACGAAGGCATGATCAAATAAAATATTATCTCCGTTTATATTCTACACATAAATGGTCACCAGTGATGTTTATGAATCTAAATAAATTTTCCTTTTATCAACTTCCTGCAGACTGCAGTATATACACTCGAGGCGTGCGCTGCTTATGCTGTGGAATGTGTAGCAGAAGATTACATCCTCTGAATATTATATTCACTAGAATATAATATAATAAAGTAATGAATTAACATAAATAAAAAGAATGGTAAGATTAAATATAAGAGCTCAGATATGAAACAACATATCAAAATTTGCAGAAAAATCCAATTAACAAGAATTTGATAATTAAATTTCAATCCAATTAAGGAATTAAATAATATCGATTTAATTCCATAATTCCTTTGTCCGAGCCATTTAAGCGCCAAGATGGACAATATATGTAAGTCAAGAAGTTGACATGGGAATTCTCAAGCAGCGCGTGGCTTTCCATAGGGAAAAACCCAGCTCACGCTGATGCAAAGGCTATGTAACATACTGTACTAAGCCACGTGACGTCACTAGTCCGTCACGAGTAGCCAATGAGAAGTAAGAAAGAACGACATCTTGAGGGGAGGGATGTTGCGATACTTATGTACAGGAAGACTATAAGGGTAGGAGAGAGGGAAGCGGCGAAGGTTATATAAGACGAAACTCAAGCGAAAACAGGGTCGATCATCAGTATTAAGCAGTTAGTGAACGTACGAGGGTGGTGATATACCACGGGCCAGGAGCTGGATCATCAAGAAGGCGCAACTCAGAGGCCGTCCACCATGGATCAACGAAGTCAGCATTAACCATAATTTACTAAGGTTTGTCTTCTCCCTAAAGATAGTAAAGTGAACTGCATAGGTAACATCGATCCCGGTAGACATAGGGTAATTATGGTCCCTATTAAATTCAGTCTTATATATTAAACCGCTTCTCTCCATCCACACATAATAGTAAAATATATTTAAAGATTTCTCTAGTACCAATGCTAATTGCACTGATATTGATATTTGTGTGAAGTTGAATAAAACACCTAAAAGTTAATCTGAAATTTGCTTGAGTACAAATTTCTCTAAAGTTCTACCAGATATATCTAATCCCAACTAGGCCTATAAGTGAATAGAATAAGATTTCGTTCACTAGCTCATCACAGAGAAGAGAGAGGTGTAGCATCGCCGCATGCCGGCAGCCTGCAGTCACGAGCCTAACGGTAAGATATTTATAGATAGGGTAGCTCAGCCGAGGTCAAGCAACTAACTATAATAACGAAATGCGCACAAGTTGTGCAAAGGATGGATGTGAATCACGTCATTTGTTCGTTGAGCATAGCTCCGTAATTGTTTGTCGTCGTTCTTTGCAGTTGAATATATGGTATCTCTCACAGGGTTGATTACAAAGTTCACATAGGCAAGTTGGCGTTGGTGGGTGGAAAGCCTTGTTTTTGCACAGTTTCTGGTGGTACCCGTGCACCGCTAGAGATGTCACTAGGTGTCGTTTCTCGTGGTTGGTATTTGCCCATGATCTATTTAACATGGCCTCCGTGGTGTAAAATTCTGGCCATATCTCATATCTCTTTTTTCTTCTTTCCTCCAGCACTATCATCCAATTGGCGGTGGATGGAAGTTGTTGTTTGAAGCGAAGGTCCTCCATCAGGAAGGGTTCTTTCGCTAGTTCATAGGAGAGCCTTGAGGGCGAGAATTTTGACAGCCCTAGAGCTGCTTTTAGGAAACGGGCCTTTACCCTTTCCATTGTCTTTAGGTCTCTTGCCGAAAGTTTTTCCCACACTAGCTGTATGCCATAGGTCAATATTGGTAGTATTTTTGCTTCGAAGAGTGCTGTTGCTGTGGTTAGTGATGTTCTTGTGAGTAGTTTAATGTCGTAGATGGCTTTTGTGGCTGCTATTGCCCTTTCTTGTATGTGTATACGGAAAGAGTTGAGTGTTGTTTGGAGGGTGATCCCAAGGTATTTGTAAGCGTTGGCTGTGAGTAGTGGTTCGGTTTTGTAATAGATTCGGTCTTCTGCGGCTTCTCTTCCTCCTTTTCGGAAAGTCATTTGGATGGTTTTTTTCGTGTTGATTTGAAACTTGTTCTCATCTGCCCAGGCTTCAAGGGCATTTATTGCCTTTTGTAATTCGTTGATGTCCCGTGATGCTACGACCATGTCGTCTGCGTATATATAGACTGATAAGTCTTTCGTCTGCTGCTTTAAGGCGTCTGCTGCGTCGTGTGTGGCTATATTGAATAGGAGGGGACTAATTGGGTCTCCCTGTAGTACCCCTTTTGTTTGTGTAATTCCTCTTGAAATGCTGACATTGTCATTTATGAACACTGTATTGTATGCAAGTATGTTACGAATCAGGGTGCTCATTGGGTTGTTAGGACCAATCATTTTTTCGAGCTTCTTGATCAATATCTCTCTATCTAGATTGTCGAATGCTTTGGCAAAGTCCACAAACACTGTATATAGTTTACCGCAAGGGTGTCTCAGTGCGTTGTCAATGTCCTCCATCAGATTGTTGACCGCATAGAGCGTGCTTCTTCCAGCTCTGAAGCCGAACTGCTCATCTGGTATTCTGTTGTCCACTTCTTGTGTGAGTCTCATTGTGAGGAGCTTTGTTAGAATTTTCATTAGATTATTCTCTAACGCGATGCCCCTGTAGGAGTTTGGATCTTGTGGGTCTCCTTTCCCTTTATGTAAGACTTTTATTGTGGAACTTCTCCAAATCGTTGGTATGTTTCCTGTCTGCAAACACAGGTTCATTAAGGCGGTGAAAGCTGTGATGAGTATGTTCGTGGCTGACTTGATGTGCTCGTTGAAGACTCCATCCGGTCCCGCAGCCTTGTTATTCTTTGAGGCCATTATGGTTTTGTGGACTTCTTTCGTCGTAAATAGTGTAGGGAGTTTGTTGTCTGTGCTGGTATTATTTTGTTCGAACGCCGTAGCTCTGTTTCCTGCATTTAGTATGTGTGTGAAGTGTTCCTCCCAAGCTTCCATGGCTATTTTCCCGCTGGATATCGTCTTTCTTGGTTTTAGGGCCAAGTAAGGATTCTTTTTGGAGTCTTCTATCAGTTTGGAGGCCTCTAGTTCTATGTAATCCTTCCTCTTCTAGTGTAACATGCCTTTGTACTCCTTTCTGAGGACGCAGTAGTTCGTATTAGCCTGTTGGACGTTTGATTCCTTTGCCTGATGAAGGGCTCGAAGCAACATAACTATTACAAGTTGGAATCCAACACCTTAAAACCCATACAATGTATCGCCCAACATACTCCAACGTGACTAACACAACAAAACCCCTACAATGTGGCACCCAACCAACCAAAACCCCTACAAATGACTGTCCGTACACAGTGACATCATGCTGGAAAATGTCCCATGAACTTGAGTCTTCAATTCCTGTATGCATTTCGAAGCCTAATAATCATTAACACCGCTGATATTAGTATTATGTAAATACGTATTTTAGTTTCATGAATAAATTTATCGCTGTAACTGATATAAGACATATTATACTGTTCACATTTTTCTATACTTTCACCTTCATGTATATAATCTATCTATATTAATAAAAGGAAGTGTCTGTCCTCCGTCTGTCTGTCTGTCTGTCCGTCCGCGATGCCCAGCGAAATATACTGAACGCAGAGATCTGAAATTTTAAACATAGATGGACTAAAGGGTCGGAAAGTGCACCTCGAAGCCGGAATTTTTATTTTAGCTTTCCTTCGAGAGTTATGAGTGAAAAACGGGCAGAAAACGTGTATTTTTTGCGTTTTCGAAGCATGAGTTTTCAGTAATACAAATCAATTACACTAGGCTTTGGCTATTTTTGTCATACCTTCGACATAAAAGCATCGCGATCTCTTGAATGTTGTAGCTCACGCTGGTCGATTCATTTGTTTTTAATGCCAAGGCACGCAAACATAATATGAAATTTTCAACCTACACCGAAGAGGATTATTATTATTATTATTATTATTATTATTATTATTATTATTATTATTATTATTATTATAGGGAAAATCAATATTAGCCTAAATATGGTCAAACGTTGTTCGATTTGGACGAAACTCACTATACAGGGGTTTTCTGGGCCAAGGAACTCGAATCTGAGGTCGCTTTTACCAGGTGACGCTATCTAATCGTGATATGTAGTCCACATGATTTAGGTGTTAATATAATGATTTAACTATTATGCTCTTAATTTTTAATTTTTGAAATAATTATCAAAATAATAAAAGGACGTGTTTGTCTGTCTGTCCACGATGCCCAGCGAAATCTACTGAACGCAGAGATCTGAAATTTTTAACATAGGTGGGCTGAAAGGTGGGCGAATGCGCATCGAAGCCGGATTTTTAATTTTAGCTTTCGTTCGCGAGTTGTGAGTGAAAAACTGACAGAAAACGTGATTTTAGCCCTGTCGAAGCATCAGATTTCAGTAATACATTTCAATGTCAAATCAATTGCAGTTGGCTTTGGGTATTTTTGTCATACCGTGGTAATAAAAGCATCGCGATCGCTAGAATGTTGTAAGCCCACGCTGGTCGATTCATTTGTTTAGAATGTCAAGGCCCGTAGACATATGAAATTTTCAACCTACACGGAAGAGGGATAATCAACATAGACCTAAATATGGTTAAACATCGTTCGATTTGGACGAAACTCACTATACAGGGATTTTCTGGGCCAAGGAACTCGAATCTGAGGTCGCTTTTACCAGGCGACGCTATCTAATCGTGGTATATAATTCACGTGATTTAGGTGTTAATAAATATAATGACTTAACTATTATGCTCTTAATTTTTAATTTTTGAAATAATTATCGCGGGCGAAGCCGCGGGCACATGCTAGTCTTACATATTTAAGAAAACATACTTAATTTGACATATATTATAAAACAGATTTCAACAGATTTGTTTCCATTTTTGTTCATTTTCATCGTTTTGAAAATGTTCAAAATATAGAAGTGATGTGGGTCCGTATGTATTTGAATTCTCGTTCCAGTGCCCAGTAATATTTACAAAGAGAACTTCCATCGTTGCTGAGTATGTTGTTTAACTTGTTAAAATTATGAAGATCTGCTTGTCATCTAGTCGATAATATTATTTTTTATGGAACTTAGATTTGTAATATGAACGTATATCACCTGCTACAATGAGGCAATAGTAGGCCTACTGTTGATGGAAAGTATAGTGTAATTGTCCAGACTTGACGCGTTCAGAAATTATTACTCCTTGCCATTATCATCCCAATGGACCACAAAGTCTCTGATGTAATGTGACGTTCATATATATATACACACACAGATATAAATAAGGGCCTTCTCATAAACGACGGAGCGAAGAGAATAATAGCGAATGGTACAAGGAAGGTCTCAAAGAAAACTTCATAACCTTTTGGTTCAGGGGCTATGGCCTATACGGGTGGGAAGTGCATTTTAACGAAACCGAGGAAATGTTAGGAAAGAAGAAACGAAGTCTAGTTTTTTTTTTTCTGTTTCCGAGAATGTGTTATGCAGTTTACACATGTATTGCATACTATTTTTGTACGATAGAGGTTTCGCTGAAATAAAAATTATTAATCACTGACAGTTGTTTTGAAATACCAACCTTAAGAGGTACCGGTAGTATTATTTTAACCTCGATATGTTGATTACTTACGTTGAATTATTTAGCTTATGGTTATAAATCGTTAAATCTGAATTAAGAATTTAAAAAGAAAGTAAAAGCACGTGTGAGATTGAGTTGGTAAAATTCAACTGGCATATATAGTTATATTCCATGTGTGCAATAATGATTATATCAAAAGTTAATTACTTTGGTTTTAAGTGACGCACATTTGTGTTGACAAAAGAACAAAAGACGCAGGCAGGTTAGACAGTTCAAGCTCCCTGCCATGATAGCATGAACGGTAAACGGATGAAAAACACTATCCTAGAAAAGCAAGTTTAATTCTAAGCATAACATCACGCCTCGAAAACATTGCTAAGTTTGTTTACAACTTCACGACCTGATAAGAATTGTATTGCCGACAGATGCATTTTATGAGAATACACCTAAATCCCACGCTATAAAATAAACACATTTACACTTTATCCATTCTTGTTTGGTGGGAATAGTTGTGACGAACAGTTAGGTATCATTGGTCAGGGAAACATCAGTATGATTCGCTGTTTGTACAAATCGCATGATTCTAAAAGAATCATGATATGCTTCTTCTGAATGCCTGGACCTAAAATGTACAGTTTGTGTATATAACATACATTTACGATATAACTTACTTCTGAAAAAAGCATCAAAATAGTGCTGGATAAGTTTCGAACTTGACGACTTGATATGTCTTTTTTTTTATATATATATTTTTATTTTATTATTTTTTTTTTTTTTTAAGTATCGTATATTTCGATGGTTTATGAAATCAGCTACCTCGCCTGATGAGAAATAAACACATTGAAACTTCATTATTGTTTTATGGAAATGACTAGGACGTTTTAGGGAAAATTGATTATATATTTACACTTGTCAAAACCAGAGCGAATAATCGCTATATTATTTCACTTTGCTATTAGCAGAGGAATGTCTCGCTGTATGCGACATACTCTGTGATAATTTCTTGTAGGGAACTTATCTTCAGAAAATCTGAACCTTGAGTTAGGCCTATATTATTTATTAGTTATATTCTTGTATTTCATGCTCATGCATTATGACCTTAACTCCACCAGGTTAAATAAATAAATATACAAATATTATTTATTGTGACTATTTAGCAAATACTGAATTAATCATATAATAAATAATTAAAACCACAAAAATGAATAAAACCCATCAGCTTCCGTCACCTGTGTCATTGTAGTCGGGCCGTCGCTATAACCTATTATAATTATAATATAGAAAGCGGATGGAGAGACAATAGATATTTCACAGCTATTGTCACGCTGCGAGCGGTTATTAACACTATTCGTTATGGAAATCAGCTATTTTATTTTCATATTAAACTCTTTGCTACTATTACTATTGATGGAGCTATGCCCATACTAATTGAACGAAGACTTGAAAAGGCAACTTTTGTAATTAAATGACGTTGGAAGTTCCTCTTCTTGAGATATTGTGGATGCATGGGTAATGGAAAGTATTTAGATTGATAATGTGATTATGTTTTCGATTAATCCTTTAGGCCAACAAAGCTATGAAGATATTACAGTACACTGGCACGAATTCACATACAAAAGCAATTCAACGTAGGCTACGTGTGATAAAAATAAACGATAAACAAGCGATATATTAGCGGTGATTGGTTGAAATTTTACATATCCCTGATTGTTCACTGAGATAAGTAGTCGTTGTTAATAAATTATTTTTCTCCATAAAATATTGTATTTTTCAATGTGAGCAATCAAGTGTAAACCCAATGAAACATTCATTAAACTAAATTAATTGTCATTACTTGTCATATACAGTAGGCCTACTTCAGGCTTACAGTATTAATTGATTTTAAATATTTTACGAGAGGAGTTATTGTTTAATACTGTGATATTTTTAAATGTTACAATTATTATAATAAAAGCTAGACGTTCACTGTATGCCACGTGGGTTTTACAGATCTTCCACATGCAGTTTTACAATATAAATAAATATCTTTACAAAAACTTTCTTTTCGCATGGACCATGTACGGCAAAATAAGGTACAGTACTGTAAATAAATTCATGGCAAGTTAATAACGACGCACGAGATATAAATAACGTAGAAATTGCCACACAGCGAGACAGTTTCCTTGCTAATAGCTATTCAAATAACAAAGCGGGGAATTTATCGATAATGAATTGTTTCAAGATTGGTTAAAAAAATTTTACTCATTATGATGAATGATTGAGTGCATCAGTTGATTGAACCTCCGCCGGAAGGAAGTTAAGAACAAGTAACAGGTTTTGACACATCTTGCTCCATTATGTTATTGCATATTATTGTGAATCAAGAATAATTCTAAGGTATTGAATTATTTTTATTCTTTGATTTTCTGTCAGATCCAAAATTCATTTTAGACCGGTTGATAGTGCCAGCTCAATTTCTTCTGGTTACTGTGAAGGCATTCCTGGTGATAAAATGTTCCTATTTGCTCTAACGTATGCTAGATATCCAACCAACATCCAACAAAAGCTATTTGAACTCCTGTAATTCACCTTGATTTTATAGATGTATTGCCACTATTTATCTTCCTTCCCTCATATATTTGGTCTCTAAAAACAAGAGCTGTTTCTTTTCAAAACAAGAGCTTTTCGTTTCAAAGCAGATGAGAGAGGCAGGATCTCAGAATTTATAACTTTAAATAAAACCAATTCTTGTTATGTTCACATTTTTATTAGAGTGTAGAGTTTCCGTTAGAAAAATATATCTAAAAGTTAAATAAATACGGTATTGGTTTTATTTAAATTTATTGATAAGAGTTCAGTGGTATCTTAGGAAATGCGTTTTAAATATCTGTCAGTATTTGGTCAGACATGAAGTACGACAAATTTACTTCAATGTGTTATGTAGAGAATGGAAATAAGTTCTGCAACATCGTTGGACCGAACGATATAAGCGAGGCATTAACTTCGTGAATTCGCATTCGGGACCGATGAGTGACCAAAGTGAGTGAGGTTTTCGTAGTTTTCATAATTCGCATTGGCAAATTCCGGATTGTAAATTACTTACTCTACCTTTGAATAGAAGATCAGGCTTGGTTCATTGTTGGAAATCCATGTGTTGGTCATATCTTCAGAGTTATGAAAATTAAACAGACTATTCTATTCATGTGAACACGCATATGTCGCGTATTTGGTATTGACCAAATGTCTAGCTATGCTCGGGTATCGACCAATCATCGTTTATCTTACGATATACTTGAAAGGGTCGCAAGGATGCATTCTTACCTGATAAAACTCTGCTCGTTACTGGACACTTATATCACTATACTGTCAAGTACCTGTATTGTTGCTACCGAACAGGATAAAAACACATTTGGTGGTATAAATAAGACCAAGCCGCGGCTCAAAACTCACTAATTCATAGCAGCTGCTTGGTTTGGTATAAATAAAAAGCGGCTTCCTCAACCACCTGCCTAGCCGTTGCTCAACGACCTTGACAGCTCAGCCGCTGCTTAGGATTTGGTATAAATAAAACTAAGCCGCGGCTCTCTGTTGGTAGCAGCGGCTTCCTTTTTTCTGAGGCACCTCATTTGCGGACTCAGCTTGCTCAAGTGAAGTTTTTAATCGTATTGGCGGGGTTCATGGGGGTGATTTTTTAACCAATATGAGTAATTTATAAGGAACGTATGGATTATGATGTGCACAGATGTAAAGAACCGGTTGTACAATAAAATTGTAAAACATGTGTAACTTAACTTTGTTACTTTTCTTTATTATAATAATAATAATAATCATGAAATAATACATCATTATAGGTCTAACACATTCTCATATTTTACTGTTATCAATATGAACTAAAATATTTCAAACGTGAATAATTCTTTTAACACTATTTCAAATTGTAATGCTGTAAACTAAATAACTTCAAATCTATTATGTAGCAAGTAGATTCAAAACGAACGTATTTTATGAATTAATTATGGAAAATAATTAAATATTAATAAAAGAACTACATATATATGTAGACCTACCTTCTTTACTAATAGCAAAACATATTGAAATAAAAATGGAAACTCCATCCTCTTACAAAGCTATTTAATGTGGGACAAAATAAGCTGATCTGAACAAATCTCACACCCTTAAAAGCTTATCCGGGTTTGTTTGTCTTGCTATCAATTTGACTATGCCCCCTCTTCAAACAAACATAAATACTTGGAGGGAATGAAAGAAACGGGGTAGAGCACCAGCTTTTAGACTCTTCAGTTGTACAGTCTACACAAGAGCAAACTATTAAAACTGCTACGATTATAAAATATCCTAATTATTTACCTAATAGGTACTAAGTATACTTGTGATTTTAGGACAATTGCCTACTCTGTTAAGTATTATTTAAAATGTTAAACTATAATACGTTTCTATGACGGTACAAGTAAGCAAAATATCGAAATGTGCTTATTAGTATAAAATGTTAACTTTTGTTTATTAAAATTAAGTAAAATTATATCTGCCTACTGTTTTAGTTAAATGCTTAATTCATTAATTTACAAGCCTAAACATAATTTTTAGTGCCCTAAAATCAAAGTTTTCTAATAAAACATGAATACTAGAGAATACTGTAGGAGAAAAATTCCTCTGACACTGGGGCTTGAACCCAGGACCTTTTAATACTAGGCCTAGAGATGTAACAACTACGAGGACATGTTCACACTCTCTTGTCTCTTTCCTTTCTCCCAAAGTAGCTTTTCTTTCTTTAAATTCAATACTTTTATACATTATATACTGAACTTTAAATTTTAAATCGGTCACAGACAGTCAAGTGGCATGTTTATTTACACAGCTGCCATGTGCCGAGCGGTATGGGATGCAGGTGTTCAAGCACTTGCTACCAGTAGCCTGAGCCGCGGCTATGCAGGGAGGGGAAATTTTTATTTATTTGAAACAGCCAGCCGTTGCTATATTCTCAACCTTCTCATAAGCAACGGCTAGGTAGCAGTGGCTTTGTTTTATTTATACAACCAATTGTTTTATACAACATAACTTATTTGGAAATAATTTAATTGCGTTTTTATTTCAATTCGCTGTTCATTCGATTCAATTCATGTGTTTTTATTATGTTCTGATTTTAGCTTATCTTAAAATAGGTCAACTATTTTTCATTCTCACTATTATTAGCTGTTAATATCCGGTAACAGAGTTGAATATCGATTGCTTTTTTTTAGTAAGCCGTGATGTGACTGCTGACACAATGGTGATTCGATTTTAAACAACTTAGCCAAGAATGTAATTATTATTTACATAATCTGTTCATTGTAATATATTCACTAAATACTCTTTAATATATCCCTCTCGAGATTTCGAGTTTCAACATAACTTATATATATATATATATAGTGGTTCGCACTCACAAATCTTTTCGACTCGTAATCTCTTGTAAGATTAGTTATGAAAATTTTACGCAAGGTTAAAGAAACACATGTCCTTTTCTGAAAAAATGCGTATACCGCTTCACATTTTGATAGGCCTATAGAATAAGTGACCGTGTTTAGTTGTTTTAGACTTATGCAAAGAAGCTGCTTTCACCAAGCAAGACCTAAAACTTGAATTTGTTCAGGCGATGACTGTCTTATAACAACCCTTAATTTTTAGAAGCAAGGTTTCGAATAAAAATGTTAGCTCATAATGTATATAGGCTAAGCACATCTTGTGTAAAATTTAAACAAAATCGTTAGAGTAAATGTCGATAAAATTACGAAAAATTGCATTTTCTACTTGTAAAGGTGTAATAAAAGTAAATAGTAAGTATATTTATTATATTAATTATTGTTCACAGAATAAATTTCAAACATTCGTACAGATCGCTTGTACCGTATTTGATTGTTCAATACACAAGAAAGAGAGAATAAAGTACTAATAAACCCAAACACACTAAACCTATCCCTTACAATGCACAAACAATTATATTAATGATACATCTGTTGCATCAATTGCTTATTGCTTATTGTTAAACATCCACACCTCCACCCCGCTTTTTCGAACCTGAAGTGTGTCGCCTTCATTCCCAATCCTTTCCTCATCTTCTTTGTGTGTCAGTAATGCCAGACCTGCCCGTTATTCAATATTCGACATCGTAATAGATACTAGTAGATACTTTTCCCTCCATTTTTCCAAACCCTCTCACTTTCAATTCCATGTACAACGTGTACTGTGATGAAAGTATGTTATGCGCAATCCTCCAGCGCCGCGAAAAGTTCAGTACGTTCACTGGTACCATATTAGGCCTATTTTTAAATGTAGTTAAATCAACAACGGGAACAGTGGTAGATGTTATTTCAGATTTAACGACTGGATATAGATAAGCTTATGTACGAGTGTAGGTAAAAGCTTTCATGAAATCAGCCAAATCACGTGTCACGATATAAACACATTGAAACTTCATCTATTTTTGTTTGATGGTAATGATTGTGAGGTTGTACGAGAGAATTGATTTTCGGAAATATATTTACGCTTGTCAAATCCGGAGTGATTAATCGCTTTATCCTGGCTATGTTATTTCAACTACCTATTAGCAAAGAAGCATCTCGCTATGTGTGTGCTCATGCGTAAACTGTGATAATTTCTATATCCCTTAATATCTCGTCCCAGTCATTATTCACTCTACATGGATTTATTTACATCAAATTCCACCCTACCTATACTATGCGATGCGTAAAATTGAATTACTTTTTATTCTGTAAAGAGAGCTGCTTTTTGTTTAATGTACGCCTGCCTGTGGAAATAACGACGTTACGTAGGGCTACAATGCATAATATTGGATATGGTGTTTATTAAAGCAAACATTAACGGCAAATCTTTCACTAATTCCAAGTATGACTGTAAACAAATATGTTATTTTGAATCGTAAACATTGTTTAACAGAACGTCTACGTAAAGTTCCATTTTACTGACTGAGCTCGTTGAGGATAAATAAAAAGGTGCTAGCACGTTACAGCTATTATAGAGGATATCACCAGATGTCATTGTCGTTGTCTTCCCATTCATACAAATAAATAATTACCCGTTTCCTTCAGTATAACCACTACAAATACTATTAGGCCTATTCCTGCTACGACTATTATCGTCAGGCTTTAAAACTTAGTGCCCGAACACACAGAGGGAGTTGATTCCGGTTACCAACAACCTGAGTATAGGGGGTGGGGGTTGATTGCGTAGGCTGATAAGACAGTAGCTGATAGCAGTACTGAGAAGTGAATGCGCTTGTGGTACGGTGCCTCTCAAATTGGTCAACAGTGTACCTTGTCATTGTGCGTGTTTATACGTGTTCGGCATGCCGAAAGTAAAGTGTTCTAAAACGCAAACATATATTGAAACATTTGGGAGGGACTATTATACACAAACAGGAGAAAGTATCGTTTTGCATGCTTGTAATGTGAGTTTAGATAATGAGAAGTTATTTTGTGGTCTTCCTATATCTGTATTTCGGTTTATTTACTATCACGTGAACTAGCATATGGTAGCTAGGGCATACGCCGAGCAAAGTCTGGACGGTACGGTTGCTGTTAACATATTCGATCGGGCACTAAGTTTTAAAGCCTGATTATCGTATACCTATGAATCATTTATAGTTCAAAATAACATTTTTTATTTATTTAATCTTCCCATAGTTATGGGTTGCCTACACAGACAAAGAGTACCAGAAAAGAAAAACAAAAAGGTAATTGAACATAGAACACTGAAAAGAAAAAAGAGAATAAAATTAAGGAAAAATTAATACAAAATAGAAAATCATTAACAGTTACGATTAGGATTTATATATGTGATTCCTCAGTATTGAAACAGATCCTCTGAGGGTTGCTAAAGCAACTTCAGTTATAACTGATGGAGGAAGTCCCAATCTCTTGAAGGTGTTCAACATGAAAGTTGTAACAGTTCCTCTTGCTCCTACCATGAGTCCAATGACTTCAACTATCTCGGCAATGAAAATTTGGTCCATAAACTAGATACCGTCAGGGGAAAGCTTTGACAGAACACAAAGGTAAGCCGACACAATATTTAGTTTCGCTCAAAATGTTACTTACGACCTTCATTTCTCCCCATTCATTCAAAGTCTACAATTCCTTATCAAAGCGAATAATTTTTCAATATTAGTTAATTTGTCTTTTCTATAACTTCAAGAGAGATAAGTCTTTACATTTCTTTACAAATAGGCCAATCTTTTACACAAATGTTTCTCTTATGTTCAACTGTTTCGAACGAGATTTCTTTCAAACGAATTGTTGACAACCAAAAGTGTCTGAATTCCGATATATGGTGTTGTTTAGGCATATTTTTAATGTATAATTCTTAGGAATTTTTAAAAAATTCGAATGAGTGTAGAATAAATGGATTGGCTACTGAATTTACAGGTACTGATGTCATATCATTATTATAATGTATTCATTTGTGAAACGCCAAATTTAGGTACCAGCTATAATAGTATCTCATTAAGTGCTAATACATAAACCATAGACTGATATCTCTAATTTAACGAGGTTCCCATAATATCGTCATTCTATGGTGGTCATATTACCTTCCATAAAGCTATCTATGTTTTCATATTGTACATCTACTGACTATAATCAGATCTGTATCTAATTCGTGTGGATAATTCATTATAATTATTGAATTAACAATTATACAATACCATTTAATGAAAATGAGCGGACCATGATATAATATATCTTGTACATCTTGTATCCGACAGCCTCACCCATTAATCTGTGTATAGACCACAGAATCAATCACCTTTTAATCTATGTATAGACCACAGAATCAATCTATCACTTGCATTTAGCTATATTTATAATCTAAAATAATATAGGCCTAGGCCTAAATGTACCTAACTGCCTGGCAAAAGATACATAATTTAATATTATGTGAACGTCTCACAATATATTCACATCTGTACTAAGTAATTACATACCGTACTGTAGTAATGTTAATATCTGTAAGCTTTAGAATTACTTTTGTATATTGTAGCCTATATTATTTTACGATATATCATTAGCTTACTTTTGTATAACTTGTAAATCCTATGATATCCTATATACATAAGATTTTTGTTGTTGTGACAAGCGTGGTGGGAAGTTTTGACCGTATTAGGCTCCATTAACTTATGTAAATAAAATATCCACATTTAGCTCACATTTCATGTGCCTACAAGAGTAAATCCGTGCGACGTTTTCGCACTTTGCCTCTTCGCTACTCCTCATGTGTACCCACTCCCCACTACAGTAATCAAGTTTCACTTAATTTGTGCATTCTTTATATGGCAGACTAATAACAAACTACCCACTTGACTACTGCATTACGTTTAATAACTTGTATACATTACATAACATAAATCTTAAATTTCTACTGGAATCGAACATCAGTAAGGAACAAAATTACTTAAGTACCTAGGTATATAATCAATGAGTATTATTTTCAGTGAAGTCTAAATTCGATATTTGCATTTACCAGGTTTGTGGCGGCTCGGCCGCTGATTGGCTGTCCTCGAGAGCCATTCAAAATGCTTGGGAACTTCGAACATAGCAAAGTGTAATATAGATTACTGATGCTCGTGACAATTATTGTTGTATTAAAAACATAATTATTATTAGCCTATTATTATTATTGTTATTAGTGTTCGGATGTTTATGACATGTCATAGACTATTTTTATCCTGAACTCCATTCTCGCCGCAAACACAAATTAAACATGGATCGCACATTTGTTATCCTAATCGAACCGTTTTTATTTTGCATATAAAGTCATATTTTGATCATTTTCATGGTATTGGTCATATTTTGGTTATTTTTGTAATTTTACGTCATATTTCAGTTATAAATTCGGTAAAAGAGCACAATTATGCAGTATGTGCACTAAATTGTGGATTTAATTTTTTCCAAAAAGAGTCACGAATATTTTGGTTTTACTGTAACTGAAATGTGAAGGGGACAATAACAATCACCTCTTCCCCCTTGTTGTTAACAACTTCCAATAGACATGTTTTAAAAATACTTTCAGTTCACATTTCCTGAGCTATATGGAAACATTAACAGATTAGAAATTCTTTAGAAGTAAAACTGTAAATCACCTGTAAAATTGTTAAAAAGTGATTATCTGATTGAATTAATGAGATGTAATAATTTAGTATCATTAAACGTGTTAAATTGGAACATTTATTGTTAGAAAATACGTTCCTTTATTAGGTCATATTTAGGATTGTTGAGTCATATTTAGTCATTTTTAAGGTCATATTTGCAGTCATATTTTCAACATTTTAGGTCATAAACATCCGAACCCTAATTATTATTATTATTATTATTATTATTATTATCCTATTATTATTATTATTATTATTATTATTATTATTATTATTATTATTTGTTAGATACCTACCACTTGGTTATTATAATTTTTCCTTTAGACTACGTCTGCGTGTATGTAATTTAACCTATTAGAACTCTTCCATTATTAGAGTCCTTTTAAAGCAAATCTCCGCTTTGCAGCTTAAACTTTTATTAGCTCGGGTCGTTTGTTGTAAATCGGTAACGTTTTTGTTATTTGTTTGTGCAGTGGAAGTCACTGGGATGTTTAACCTATGGAAATCCTATCTCAGCCTCTGTTTGAAATTCTGCTCTACTGAGTCGAGAAACCCTTTACATAACACTTTAATTTTATTGCAAATAATAAAATGGCTTAAAACTTGCGAAGTTTGTGTTGCCAGAACACAGGCATACTGGCTGGATTTAGCTGTGCATGGCTCGTACTTTGATCCTTAGTTTCCAACGCTTGTCATGTATCCCCTTATCTATTTCGGGAGACATAATCCCAAACTCCTGGAAAGAGTCCCTCGGGACCTCCTCTAGTGTATATCCTAATTTCCATACGCTAAGTTGCCTCTGGAAATGTGGAAATACAATAATGACAATTGAACAGAGAAAGTCTGAATACCTTTATTTTAAGTCAACACTTAATGCATCGTGACTTATTCTTACATTTATAATTTGATTATGTAAATTCATGTGGAATAAACGAAGGCATAAGATGGAGTCAGAAATTACGAAATTATTTTAAGAAGTTCGCCATCTGCAAACTTTCTTTTTCCAAAATCTTCTTTAAGTGGTCTATCCTTCACTTTTATGATTCGTTGCCTCGTCATATGAGAGACTGTCGAAATGTACCACAATTTAGACATAAATTGAGTATTAGTTTTATTAGTAATTAATTAAAATTATTATTAGTTAAATTTTACTTTATTTTATTATAAAATTTGTAGTTAATTCGTTGTAACTACTATTATCTGAACAGGCTTAGTTTTAATTTTTAGTTTTTTTTTCAGATTTTGTATTATTTGTGATATGTACAGTTACTGGTGAAGTGGAAGAGATGGTCTTGTGGCCTTAACTTCAACAGTATAAATAAATAATATTTTCAATATGCGGGAAAAATTTACATTATCTCTGCAATTTATGAATCTTGTACTTTTAACCTTTTTTCTGGAAGACTATTTATGAGATAGTATATTATTAAGGAGCTTTTGTATGCTATTGTATAATGTAAATATTTTGAATAGTATTTTGTGATAGAAATAATAACAGCTAGATGTAATCCAGTTATAATTTTATTACATTAATATTGAAATTTTATTTTCGGACGGTTGTAAAAAATATGGAATTGCATGTGTTGCTCAGTAGTTGTCCCATATTCTTCACGAATATCATTCAAAAACATCAAAGGTGTTATGATCTAATCAATTCCTTTCTTTTCCAGGTAAGTGGAGTTGTGATTCTGTAAGCGGGTGTTCTTCTTTTTCCTGAATAAGTATACAGGATAATATATTGTAAGTACTGCTACAAATTTCTTGAATTATTACACTCGCTCATTTTTAAATTCCTATGTGTTATTAAAAAAAAATTATTACAAAATTACAATTTAATCACTTATTTCTGTAAAACTGGCCAATACCCATGCAGGATATCCAGAGTGTCCTACAGTAAATCATGCTCCTATGATATGTGTTCTCAAAGAAATTAACTGAAGAAATACACTCGAGTCTGACACTTTCCGTGGAAATTCGATTATTTTTAATCACAAAGAAGAATATTTAACAAAAATGTCAGGATTATTTTTAACTTGAAATATTTCTTTTATACGTTATTATTATTATACTGAGTATAATCTATGAAATAAAATTTCTTTAATTTACTCATAATTATGCATTCAACTTGAAATAATGTAGATGTAACTAACTAGTATTAAAAAAGACACGAAGAATACTAATTTATTTCTGGATTCTTTAGTTAAGATTATAAATAATTATTTTATATGGTGCAGTTATATTTAGGTTCAGTTTTGCTTACCTCCTCTTAAAATTGTCAAAAGGACATACGAGGTTTTCAGAATGCCCGAATCAATTAGCATTTTTTCACTATTATATTAATAAGTGCACGATTATTATTATTATTATTATTATTATTATTATTATTATTATTATTATTATTGTGTCTACGTAACACATAACAAAAATTGTTGTTCGTTGGCCTTCGTGGTTTGAATAGTAAGCAGTGTTTAAGGGAAACATGTGTTTGTACAAATAGCTCCTTTGTTTTGTTGTTGTTGTTGCAATAAATGGTTTTCTCATTATTATTATTATTATTATTATTATTATTATTATTATTAATGAGGTTGATAGTATGATTTATAAAACTCGAGGTTTCATGTAAAAAAAAGGAACATTTACTATAGTT
The DNA here is from genome assembly GCA_964059195.1 of Ectobius pallidus. Lineage (NCBI taxonomy): Eukaryota > Metazoa > Arthropoda > Insecta > Blattodea > Ectobiidae > Ectobius > Ectobius pallidus. The sequence continues at coordinate 54,984,735 of CAXKWD010000009.1, forward strand.
TCTGTGAGGAAATGAGAAAGGATTATTGTTCGCGTAATAATTTTGTTAGCCCATACACGATCTCGATCTTTTTTGTGTGTGTTAATTGTTTTGTTTTGTCTTTGTTTTTATTTCAATGTTGTACAATCAGCGCCAAATTGATTAGAGAGGGTTGAAGTAAGCTAATCAACAATTTGCAGATTATTAAGCGGATTTGATAAATGAACCTTTAAAACATTGCAATCGCCATTTCGCGATAACGGTGGAGGGGCTGCTGTATTTAGTTCTAGCATCCAGTTCTAGTTCTGTATCTGTTGTTAGTTGTTTTAAATTCTATTATATCTGTAGAAACTGTTTTTGTATGGTGTTATATATAATTCATTTATCAAATTTACACTATTCTAAACCCCTATTTACAATAACCTTCCTCGATTTGCAAAATAATTGACATTTTTAGTTAGAGTAGGGGAAGCATTATGGAATATCTTCGGTTAACATGAGATACCTCATATCTCCAAAATGGGGGCAACTTTCCAGGAGACAAGAAAAACGTTTCAATTCCTGCGTTGGAAATATATTAAATACTTCAACTTCAACCGACTTTAGCATCAAATTCGATCGTTGTGCGCATACGATGCTTCAACAGAAACAAAGAACTTCATTCTTCCCCTGAACATTTCATAATACAACCTGAAAGTGGCTAATTTCGGAGATTTTAACCTTTGATATGTGTTTTTAAAAATAGACACATATGACTTTGTACTGTTTCGATCATCATAGCAGCGTGGTTACAATTACTAGAATTATACAAATACAGTACTGGTTTTTCATAAGCGATATTCAAATCACGTTTTGCAAACTAATAATAACCTTATGTACAGCGGGGTCTGTTGGTAGTAGAAATCAATACATGGGTCTAGAACTGGTCAGTAATTTAAAAAAGGAAGGAAAATACTAGCTTTAAACCTGAATGCAAATACAGAATATTCTTACTGGTCTGTAAAAGCAAATATTAATTCTACGTAATATTTGCTGCGTCAGAAATTCACAGCGAGCTTGAAAAACTGAGTTTTGTAGTTTTTAATTTTTAATTTGCTGTATGTTGACTGAAAGAACAGTATGTAAATGTGGAGTGTTCATGGTGACCACACTACCTAGGTATGGTAGTGAAATTACTCAAGCCAACACATTCAGCGGAAACGTTTAGAAATAAAAGTGTATGATATAAAAAAGTCTCAGAACTAGGTACTGTAATCGTAAAACATGCCAGAAGTTTGAGAATGAAAGCAATTCAACGTAATCCATCCGAAGGTAGGAACCTTAACTTAATATAATAAAATGAAAATGGTGCCACAGTTGTGTGAAATATGATGAAGGAAATCTTATAATTAAACTATGAACTATATTAAGCATAAGTAGAAATTACTAATACTTTTAGGAGTAATTTTATACATAAAAGCTTAACCGCTGTAAAAATTATCCCGTATCGTCACCTTTGTATATGCCGAATAATTACTTCCCCATCAACTTAGTTGCGTAGTAGATATGCAGTATGACTATGGAATTTTCTTCAATCGGTTAGGATGAATAAATCAGTGAATAAATGGTTTAATTGTCATAGATTATATTTCAATGGTATAGACATAGTTATACAATATACAGTACAAATATACAATGTACAATATTTGTTCAATATTCATTAATACTAATGGCCGAGTGCGCCAACCTCGGTATTCGGAATACCGCGGTAAAGTTGCTTAGTTTACCCCGGTAAAGTCATACTTTCGTTGCACCATCATACCATGCTCGGTTTCGACTTTTACCGCGGTAAGATGTTAACCGGCCGTGAAGGAGCTGTAAAGTGAGAAAACAGCTGTTTTCTTTCCAAGATGGAGATCAGCGTAATGTATCATATTGTCGATATCTAGGTCAAAAGCTAATTGAACATAATGAATAATGAGAGACAGGTGGGATCTATTGGACGAATGAACGATAGTACATATCTTTGCAAATACTGTGCTGTAACATCGATTGAAATTACCTTCCTTTCTTACCTCAACCAAACCAGGTCCATCCAATAGTAGGCGTAACCAATTCATTTTCACGATTGGTACAGTATCTATGGGGTTTGAATTCAAAGTCAGAAATATATATATATATATATATATATATAGAGAGAGAGAGAGAGAGAGAGAGAGAGAGAGAGAGAGAGAGAGACCAAAACTAGCGGCCATGGAAGAAACCAACACAAAATTGCTCCATAGGAATGGCTTCGTAGAAGAGCAACCGCGATATATTCGAGCGTTTGGAAACCGCCGTATTGTAGCAGTGGTGCACAGGTTTTCTTAGAATTACCCGATATTACTTTTACTCCAGTTACGAAACAGCTGAGAAAAGCGGAGATTGATGCACTTGGGCACAACAAAGATAATGAAAAAATTAATACTGATTAAATCTCACATACCGTACATCCATTATTGTCAGTTATGCTATTTCTGGTAACTCAGGTGAGGCTATCATAAGCAATCCAACGAGATATGAGTTTATCGTTCGTTCGTGCAAATTTATCTGATGAAGCTCTTAATATCGAGTAGGATTTTTAAGACTATTCCATGGATAAAATGTAACGGATTTTCTAAATAATAATTGTATTCGTACTTTGTTGATAATATTCTGTCGGCCGTAAGATCACGGTATACTAAAAGAATGAACAGTGCATGAATCGATTCAAAAAATCGAACCGCGTTCCCAATGCTACCAATAATGCTTACCACAACATGAATATCGTCGACGTAATTGCTTACCCTATAAAAGCACACGAAGTGGCCTGTACCGAATCGAAATTGTGCTTTAATCAATGGATATTTATTTTATTTCAATTTCCAAACAAGCTGTGTTTTACGAAATGTGTCTTCATTCTGTTCACTGGCATTATGTGACTTTTCTGTAAGAAATTATTTTGTCTTTTTCTTGAATAATTTTATTGGTAGCTCTTCGATACGTTTTGATAACTGAAAGTAACTGGGGGATTTTTCATATTTAACTAGCCCATGTTCGTCAATGCTAAAAGAAGATTTGTTCTTGGTGTTATAGTTTTAGTAATCTTGGTTTCTAACTATGGAATTCTTATTTTCGTTGGTTAAAACTAAACATGGTATAAATATATAGGGTGTTAATGGATAACACCGAAACGTTTACATATAAAGGGGGCATAGACAAGCAACTTTTATTAGGAGATTTTTTCTCTATGGATTCAGTTTTTCCTGTTATAGCATAAAATCTCCCAGGGCATGGCCGCCACTTGAAAAAATGCAAAACGAAGGAACTTTGTTGTTAACACTGTAGTTATGAATAAAAAAAAAAACTAATGCAATGGCGGTCAGTCATGTGAATAGTCTGTAAATTTTGCAGATTATGGAAACACTAAATTATGATATAGCTGTTGATGTATGATCAGGAATCAGGTTTTTATCTATCACTAAGAAGGTTTTCGAAGTCAATTTAATGAAAATTTTAGCCCTATTTCGTTTCACTTTTGGGTATGAGCACCAAATTGTAGTGACTTTAATGCCCTGTAGCATACACATTTTATGTCTGTGAGTAAAAATCTCCTAATAAAAGTTGGTTGTCTATGTCCCTCTATATACATGTAAAATATTTCGGTGTTATTAATTAACACTCTGTATATACCTGGAATAGTTAACATTCGATATATTCTAAAATAATACTTACAAGATACTGTGCTCTTTAAGCGAAAGATTATCCTGATAATAATATTTTGACTGATAAATATTATTTTGGAATTCACTGAATTGCCACACAAAAATATACAGTAGCTGAGGTAAGAAAACAATTAGTAGTAGACAATAATTATACCTATACATTGCTTCATCGTTCCACGCTGGCTGTAGGCTACTGCTCAAAATGTGTCACTCAACGTGCTCATAGTAAAGCTCACTATATCGTTTACGAATCCCTAAATGTAAACAACCTGTTTTTTCTTCACATTAATATGAAGCGAGTGAAAGAACTGTCTTAGTTTTAATTCTTGCGAGAAAGAAATACTTCATAAAATCCTAAAATAATGTATCAATATAGGAATAATATATGTACAGTATATCCAATGATATGTATGAGTTATATGCTTTAAACTAGGGATGGGTCCTCGATACTTTCGATACCTCGATACTCTCGATACTTGCATGGTATCGGCATCGAGCGATACTTCAGAAAACTAGCTCGATACTTTCTCGATACTTTGGTAACTCTGCAATTTAAGGAAATGTGGTATCTCTTTCTGCTTTTAGTAGTCTACTAAATATATTAAATACTTCTATTTCTCCTTCAAATGGAGAAAACCACTCTGTGACTTTTGTCTAGTCATAAAAAAAAGACTTTCCGACTTTTTAAATCCAAACAGAAGAGATTCTTAATTGTTTTCGTTTCCAGTCAAACGTTTCAATAACAACCAACAAGCAAGCTGACTGTCCAAACCCCATTGTAATTTTTGAACAAAAACTTGTAAGTGGACTGTTTCAAAAACTAATTTTAGTTTTATTGTAGAGTTTAAAAATAATTATAGGCTACTGATGTTATTAAATTTTGCCTCATTAAATATGCACACTTAATTAATTTAGTTGTTATTACACAGTCTCTCAACTTTTAATTTTTAATGTACCTATTTATTGAAACTGGAAATGTTGACGGTATCGAGTATCGAGGAAAAAATCATATATCGGTATCGAGTATCGAGTATCGAGTATCGAGAAAATCTGGTATCAACCCATCCCTACTTTAAACCTCAAATCCATTTTCATCCAAATTAAATTTGTTGTAAAAAGTTCGAAAGGGAGAATTCTCCGTCGGGAAACCTTGTTGTAGGCCTATAGACGAAGCTGTCAATATGTTGTAGCTAATATCCATTTATTAACGTACGTTTATGGTTCGCTGAAACTTGATATTTTTCTCAATAACTTATTGCTGAGCAAGTAAATTGTAAATGTAATATCCCCATGGTCAAGAGGAGTTCAAAAAATTACTTTTTGATTCATAGATTGAAAATGTGCATTAATTTTGTGAATAATCTCATACCGTGAATTTTAATTAGAATAAAAACTTGATAGTAATTAATCTAATAGGGCAAAGTAAAAACACACAAACCTTAAACATTAATTAATTTACCCGAAACTAGTCAACAAAGGTAGCCTAATAACATTTCTGAGACATTTCTGAGTAATGCGTTTGAAAGGAACCAAGTACAGGAGATCTAAATGTTCTAAAACTCCAAACGATTCTTGGAAGCTGAGATAAGCTAATTAGGCTAAGTAACTGGTCGTACTGACGGAATGGCTTCAGCAAGTTCTCTAAGGAGTCTGTTAGGCTTTTTCACAACATTTCTGCTGCTGAATTATGTAGAAGCTAACAAGAAAATCCTGGCAGTGATCCACAATCCAGACGAAACACACACATTAACACACTCACACTCACACTCATCTCTAATCATATGCATCCGTTTCCAAACAATTTATTGGAAAGGAAAAATGCCCTCATTATCACACTTACGCGGAACTCGTCTAAATCTAAATCCAAATATAAATAGCGTGTATTTGGTTAAAGTAGCTCCAAACATAAACTGTGTGCGCAATTTAAGGGTCACTGGTTGATCATAATTAGGGCTAGGACTTTTAGGTAAATGCATATTTTTTTTGCTATTACTTATGATTTCTGGACTTTGTCAAAGTTCCGGTTGGGACCTTTGGATTCAAAATACTGAGTTGCATATCACATAAAAAAATATTTTCGATATTTCTTATTTGAATAAATATTTTTGGTAACTTAATTATTTTTACATATTTTATCACATATCATGTTTAGAAATGAATATTTTGACAGTTTTTGTAATATTTTACCACATATCATGTTTAGAAATGAATATTTTGACTGACAGTTTTTGTAAAATTGCACCATATTTTTAATGTGTTGCGTTGTTATGTTGAGTCAGAGAATAAATCAGGACTGATTTGGCCTTCATTAGTGCAATTTTCTGTTTCCTCTCACTCTGCATTACTAAGTTGGAAACAACAAAACAATTCTTGACAGAATCAATAAAAGAAATCAAACACATTGAAAAAAAA